>WNNJ02000252.1:0-41530 GCA_012934845.2 Pomphorhynchus laevis
TTCTCCTTCTTGAATATCTTCCAGAAGGAAGCCTGAGAAGGGTTTAGGTGAGCAATGCTTGCCCTATCGCTCAGCTGGAGCCAATATCTAGAGCTCCAATATTCATTCGAGAGGATCTGTCTGGCGGAAACAGAGAGATTGGGAAGGTGTAACATTTTAGCTAGAACCTTGAACTTTGTTGGAGTAGGATTGTATAATCGACCTTTATAGGTAGTCGAAAGGATCGCGGTAGCTTGCGATGAGAGGTAGGAATTAAATTCGGTCAAACTCTCAATTCCAATTCTGGGGAAGAGTTGGATAGCTGCCTGAAAGAAGGCCACTCTAATAGGGTCAAAGTGAAACCTTCTTCTAAGCAACGTATCGTCCTCTAGCCGCCAGCGAATTAGGTCATGAGAGGTGGTCTGTTGTTGACGCGACTGCTCGGTGCAAATGGGTTTCAACAACCACATCTTATGTAGCAGTAATATGTCGAGGAGAGAATTTGTTGTAGAGCAATGAAAGGTGGGGAAGGTGGTTTATGAGTAAGATAGTCGATCCTGGTTCTGCAGTTTGCTGCATTAATCCAACGACCAGTTATGTCGTTGAAGTCACCAACTAACATGTCATAGCCACTACCTAAAATACGATCCAGGAGATCACAGTTCTTGTGAATCTCCCCTAGACGGATGTAGATATTGGCTACACTGATGCGTTTACCGTTCTTACATAGTCATATAGCTAAACAAGACAGGGCTGGACATGAATAGTTTAGCAATAGGGAGGAACTTAAGGAGCACTTTACTAATGTCAAGAGTCCTTGAGATGAAGAGGAGTGTGGAGGGGTTATGTACGAAGTATAGTGGGAGCAGATATGCTTTGGGATAAATCAAGTAATGTCCTGGGGGAGACGGATAGACCGCGTCTCCTGAAGGACTATAACCTCTTCATCCCTATCAGATAAAAGTCTAAGGGCAGAAGCACCTCCCGAGTTCCACTGAAGGATATTCAGTGAAAAAGGCTCTTGATTACTTTGCATTGTGTTATGCTAGCTGGAATGGGATGCCTCCTCCTAGTCCGAACTGGATGTGAGAAGGTTGCCATTTCCACACCCTGTCGGACAAGTTAGAGACACTTGCCCACAGGCGTTATCCTCATTTCCATTCTTATTGTTGGCCACTGCTATTTCCCAAGTCGAATTACCGTTCTTCGTTAGCTTGATAACAGGGGTTATTTGTGCTGACGGAGGAAGACCTTTTCTTAGAAGAATTTGTCCTGTAGTTAGAATTAGCTCGTTTGTTAGACTCGATCAAATCAGTAGAGGAAATCGATGGTTAAGAGAATAAAGCATTGACTAAATTAGCTACCATGGATTGGATATACTTTATGGTGTCTTGATTCATTCTTCTGCAAATTTCGAGAATTTATTCGTTTTTGGAAGACGGTTGCCAGATTTTATTGAAGTTGAAGGACGGAGAGTTGGAGCCAAAATTCGCCTTTTGTAAATGTCTTTTGGGGTGTTTTTAAAGTTTTTTACATCTCTTAGACCAAGCTGGATGTGAAAGACAACAATTCGAGCATTTTGGAGGAAGTCGGCAATCGAAGTTGTGAGTACTGTCGTTCGAACCACAGATCCCACAGACTCTTGATTTATTGCAACTAGAGCTTCGGTGCCTCCAGCCGTGACATGTGTTGCAATGGGGGTACACTAGTTTATCTGAGCTGATTTTTGTAAATTTTAGATTGCACTCATAAAGGGATTGTGCACAGCCTTAGAAATGATATCTGCGTTGCATTCATCAGTATAAGCAAATGCAGCAGGAATAGGCAAATGTCCTTGTTATTAATAAACTAACATTGTGTATGTTAAAACGTTTCTTAAGGACGTCAATGTCACTTTTATCAAGGTCAGTGATGATATTGGTAATCTTGATTGAGGCCATGATCGGTTTTACAGTAAGAGCCCCCCCCCATGTTCGAGAGATTATCGTTGAAAAACTTTTCATAGGATGAGGAAAGGTCTGGAGTAACAAAGGAGATTCTGTAAGTGTTATTAATCACTCTGGCAAAGTTAAAAATTACTATCTAAGAAACGTGCTGATGCTATTTTGACATAGTAAAGCGTATAACAACCAATTTAAATTTAAGATTATCAGTATTTTACTTATCGACGTTGCTTCATTCGAAAATTATGCATGTCGTAAGTCTCTCCGATTAAGTGTATATCAGCAATTTATATCTTCGTTATTGTTTTTATTGGGTGATTTTTTAGTCTAAAATGTGGTAACTAAAGGACGCTCTAAATTCGACATTATTTGATAAGAATAATTTTATTATTTAATTTCGCTCGTAGCAATTAACAATGACCTGTTTCTTTTATTGTCGCTGCAGCCTTTACATCTTGTAGAAGTTTATTTGCAGTTACACTCAAGCGTACTAATAAAGCAGGTTTACCTATTGCGATCCGCGTTTCCTTTAATGTGCTTACTCAGGTGCGCCTTTGGGGCACTTGAGCTATCTCGGGATTAGTTTTCTTTTCAAGAGCACGTCCCCCAGAGCAAAGGCTAAGGTTTCTTAAGCTCCTAGTCTCGCGTTTACTCAGGTTAGTCCGCGCCGATTGGACTCTTCGGGGGGGGGTGAAAGACCCCTGGTTGTTTATTCGGAATGCGGCGTGTTGGATTGGTTGGGGGCTCATGTCCCTATGGATTTGAGGCCGCAAATGGAATAGAAGACTATTGCAGAGTAAAGATAAAATAGAAGAGTGTATTTATTTTCTGTTTGACTGAACTCATATTTATTCCATTTATGTTTTTTTATTAATAAAATCTTATTATTATTTTATGTGTTTGAACAAGTTGTAAGGCTAAGTTACAACTTTGCTAAATATTACAGATCGCAGTGATAATATATTGTCGTGAGCGATATTAATATTTTATAAACAATTACATTTAAATATAAGTACTATAATATTTGCATTTTTATATTGGTTTTATTCTTTAATATTTATTAAATATTAAGGGACGAATAGATTGAAAATTTAATTTTATTACTATTGCTTCCTTAATATTCACTATATATTTTCAGTCATTGGTGGGTTGTACCCTAGAGCAAACCTCCTTGCCGATAAACGTTTTGAAACGATCACTTAACACCATCCGCTTCATTTAATCACATATTGTATATCCCGTACATTTGTTAGATTGTCAAATGAGGATTTGTTATTTTTGAGAATAATCTCATTCCAATTGCTAATAATAAAGAGATCACATAGGAATTTTTTTAGAATTTTATTTAAAAGATAATCGACATTGATGCAAATTTTCAGTAACGAAATGTTTGAATTTTTATTGCGAATTTTCATTAACGAACAGTAACAAACAGAGGAATTCTAAAAAATCCTCTGTGATATTTATTAGAGAGGTTTGTTAATTCGATCGTGTTTCTAACCGCATAATTTAAGTAAATCATTTTTTTTCATATTCAATATTTAAGCAAAAATTTCTTTACGATTAGAAATTAGTTAGCCTTGGAGCTACAGTAAAACTCGAAGATATCGGAACCCAGAAGTTATCTGACGATACAGAGATTAGCCTTCCACCATTGCTTATTGGCGAACTAGGTAATGATGTACATAAGAAGACGGTACTTATCTATGGTCATTTGGATGTGCAACCCGCCTCAAAGGTAGACTTAAATTACGCTTACCATTAAATTGTTTTTTATTATAGTCGGATGGATGGGATACTGAACCGTTTGAACTTGTTTGCAAAGATGATAAACTGTACGGTCGTGGATCTACAGACGACAAAGTACTTTTATGCTTTGTACTATTATCGATATTATTATTAATATTATTAGGGTCCTGTTCTGGCTTGGTTCCATGCAATTGAGGCTTTTCAAAAGCTAGAAATGGATATTCCGATTAATTTGAAGGTTTGCTTATATAATTGTATTAATATGTGGAAATATACGTGTAACCATATAATATTTTACTTACTATTTATAATAAAGAATTATTGGAGCTGGATCAAAATAAATGGGAAAATTTATATTTGATATTTCACTAACCTCTGTTAGCATCTCCAAAAATTATCTGAAGATGCTAACAGAGGTTATATCGAAATATCTAAAAACATTTTCCCATTTATTTTAAACCAGCTCCAATAATTCTTTATAAATAATGGATTATTATCAACTATCTATCACTATTCATAATTTAGTTCCGGTGTCATCTATTTTTTATATATGACATTGGATATTATGTTGTAATTATATTTCATCGCGAAAACTAAATAACTTTGTAGTTATAACTATTACATAATTTTTCACTAGCTATAACCAAGTGGTAATTTGCAAATATTTTTTCGGCATGTCCCTTACGTGAATTACGGTTTTAAAAATTATAATGATCTGATTTGTAAGATTGTCTGATATTTATTGATTGCATATTTTTAGATTGTATGATGTTTATAGATTGATGTTTATTAAGTTTTGTCTGGAAGGAATGGAAGAGTCTGGATCTGAAGGCTTAGAGCAATATCTGATTCATAATCCATCACTATTTAATGTAAGTGTTTATATAATCGAGTTCTACAATTTTAACCGATTTATTGTATTTCGTCTTTGTTGAATACATAAAATTGTTTGTAAGTGCAAAGTTGGCTAAAGCAAAATTTAACGTTTTGGAATACTTTCCCTTATCAATCCAAAATTGTTTGAAAGAAAAAAATTAAATCTTTCAGGACGTTTTAACATCGAGAAGAATAATAAAATAAGATTAGATAGTTTGAAAGGAGCAAAGAAGCAAAAATTACCCTTTATTGATAAATACAATATTTCGATAGCTTCTGCTATCATCATTCGGATTTAAATTAAAACCATTTTTAATTAAAATCCGAATGATGATAGCAGGAGCTATCGAAATATTGTACTTTATCAATAGAGGGTAATTTTTGCTTCTTTGCATTTTTTAAAACTATCAAATTGAAATTAGAAGGAGATTCTGGATTTAGTGTATACTATTAAAATAAGAAATTGCTATTGTTCACACATTTTCGACTATTGCAATATAGTCCTTTTCAAGTGTTATTTTTTTAATAACAACTAACACTTGAAATAGTCCAAAATTTGTGAACAATAGCAATTTCTTATTTTATTAGCCCTCTCTCTATGTTTAAACAATTTTGAACAATTTAAGAGAACATTGAACGTATCATTATTGATTAGCTATGCGTTGCTCAATTTTTCTTTGTTTATTGAAACTATGTAAAGACGTAATCAAAATAATATCGGTATCCACATTATGCTGTTCAATTACACAATGCTTACAACTGCATCCTGTTTATAAAAAACTGCATTTTAATAATGGAAGATCACAATCATATACCAAACACATGAACCCAACGCAATGTCGTCATAAGCCTTTTCGCCAATTCTCCAAAATCCATCATCCTACCCCTACAACGAATAATCAACACCGCCGTTCGAGTGCTCTTTCGTCTCCGTCGCTTCGACCACACATCCACATATTTTGCCCAACTCTCCTGGCCCACCATCCACATCCACATCAAACTCCGCCTTCTTCTCGTTACTTTTCGTCTCATCGCTGTCGGCTCCCCATCGTTCATCAACCTTCCTTTCTTAGACGATACTCGCCCCACCTCGCTATCGCTTCGTTCCTGTCATACCCTCTTACTCCACGTTCCTAATTACTCCAACAACTACGGTCTCCGATCCTTCCTCGTCGCCGCCTCACTCGCCTGGAATCAACTCCCTCTCGACGTCCGCCGCGCCCCCTCCTTTATCACATTCAAACACCTCCTCCGTTCACACCTTCTCGACACCTGATTCACAGTCTTGTTTTGTTGTGGTCATGTAAGCGTGCGCTGGCACGCATTTGCCACGTTAAAATAAATCTTTTTTTTATAAATCATTATACGAAAGAATGAATAAAAGCATATTTTACGTTTCGGTTATTAGTTTTTCTATAATAAATATAATGAAGAATAATCATTTACAGAATATTTTCCTTATTCATATAAGTAATTGCAATTTGAGCAATAGCAGATATGTAAAACTCAGGTTTGACAGTTTTCCTTAATAGCTGATTAAACTTTATGATGAATGAATTCCAGTGTTTTTTTCAAGTATCTTAATGAAGTGTGATATATCTCAAATAACTTTATATGCAAACAATGTTTTAATTCGTAATGCTTAACAGCATACGTGTGTAAATGGAATTTGATAAGTAGTAAAGCAAATTATCATGCTGGTATGTAGTGATGTTTAATCATTAATAAATGATTTAGGTGTAGAATATCAGAGTCAGTCAAGTACGATGTAAATATATTACATTTTATAAATACATTGAATATGCAACATATTTATAATATATTACATTTTGTAAATTTATTTTGAATACGGGCAGTTATTGTAAAACATATCAATTAACTGAGTGTACGTATATTAAATTATTTTGAAATAAAAAAAATAATGCTAAATAGAATTTAAACAATTAAATAATTATAAATAATAATTATTAAAGATTTTATACAATTCATTGATAAAATTGAAATTTAAGATAAAAGTCATATTTTTATGAATTGACTAATAAATAACAGACGTTGTATCAGAATAAGAATTAGAGAAGGTCATCAGGAGAAACTGCTATTCTATCAGGTTTCGGCTCCTATTCTTAGATCCAACATAACAGCGGGGCAAAGTTTATTATTAATAATTGTTCGTTCTAAAAATTTTGTTTTGTATTTTATCTTTATGTTTTATTGATTGTTTTATTTTAATTAAGATTAAAAAAAACAATTAAGATTGCTCATTAATTTGAAACTTTTAACGCATTATTTAATGCTTTAATATATTTTGTTAAACGTTGCAGATTATTAACTATCTACGCTTTTACAATTGCCTATTATTTGGTTAAACGTTGCAGATTATCAACTATCTACGCTTTTACAATTGCCTATTATTTGGTGGTAATTGGATCGATACGTTTTGCTTCATTCTGAAGCAAAATGCATCAAAAGTTAAATTTATTATTTCTATTGAACTACAAAATTGTTACATTAAAATTCACTTTAAAAATATTGCCATTTTTAGAATGTTGATTTCATATGCATTTCTGACAACTATTGGATAGGAACTAAGACCCCTTGTGTCACAGTTGGGTTACGGTAATAAAAGTTTATTTTGAATTGTAACAATATAGTAACAATGACAATTATCAGTGATGATTATATAGTTGACAATTAAGACACAATGATGAATACAATATTTAATACATTTAATACAATTTAATACAATATTTTCATAAAAATTATTAAATATATAATAAATACTAAATCCACAATCTTCTTCCATTTCAAATAGATATCATTATAGGAACGAAGAAGAAAATATCCTTTATTTGATTAAAATTCTCTATATTTCGATAGCTCCTGCTATCATCATCAGGATTACAATAACATGTTTCACAATTTGTTTCCCCCGTGTTTCCAACATTTATTGTCTTGTTAATACAAGGTAATACAATGTGCACATTTTTACCAGAAAATTACCTAAACTTCACAACATTTTCAAGCGTAAACCAGATTTTAACAAAGATGTCACTGTTTATAAAATACCATGTAAAGAATGCGAACAGGTATATGTTGGTCAAAAGGGTCAAGGTTTGGTTAAGCGTATTAAAGAACATAATTACACTGTACGTAAAGGGACCAATTCTAGTGCTGTTGCTCAGCATTTTGTTAGTTTAAATCATTCCGTTGATTTTAAAAATGCATCTATTTTATCATTTGAAAGTAACTTGTTATCTCGCATTATTCAAGAAGCGTATTTTATTAAAAAAAAGAACCTAATTTAATGCTTAATAATAAATCCGATTACAACCTTAAATTAAATTATAATTAATTATTCCAATATTACATTATTTTAATTTTTTCAATTCGTTTGTTTTTTTCTAATTGTATTATTATTTTGATTTGGTTTAGATTAAATTATAATTTATTATTCTACTTTTAAATTATTTTTATTGTTAAATTCGTATTTTTTTGTCAATTATTTTATGATTTTAATTTTATTTTGTTTTATGATTGTTTTTTCTTTTTCTTTTTGTTTTTTTTAAATGTGTTTTCTTTTCGGTATTTTCTTTTAAGTAGAAATGCGGGGCACATCAATGCTTGAATTTTTGCATAAATGTTGAAAACACGGGGGAAATTGTGAAACATTTTTTTTAATCCTTATGATGATAGCAGGAGCTATCGAAATATAGAATTTTTATCAAATAAAGGATATTTTCTGTTTCTTCGTTCCTATAATAATATATAGATTAAATATTCAGTATTGTGATTCTAGTATAAAACATGAAATATATATTTTAGTATAATATATATAATATATTTTACACACTAATGTAATGAAAGTAAAAACTATATATATATATATATATATATATATATATATATATATATATATATATATATATATATATATATATATATGATCGTCTATCAATTAATGGTTCTTAATAAACGTGTATTTTCAGTTTTCCGGCTTCGTATAATTCATCTAATAATACTTTTAATCCATTTCAATATCACGAGAAGTGGAAAATATCTGAATACGACGAATGAATATTTCGTTATGTGTGCGCTATATGTTTTATCCGATTGTGCTTGCATTCAATTGAGGATTTGGTAAAAATGCCGATAAAGGCAATAAAACAAATGGCAACGTTACAATCCAAGAGTACAATGGAAACTTATGGTGATATCATTATGAAATTTTGAACAAAATTCTTAATTTAAAATTGACAAATGTCATCAATGTGTGTAAGAGATGCAAGATCAACTTTAGCCAATGAATTTAAAGTTTCGTAAAGAATTTTACTCGGACCCGTTTGCGGGTAACAATGTATAAATTTTATTAAAAGAACTAATTACAATTAATAGAATAATTATATAAATTATTTCGGTAATTATTATTTAAATTATATATAAATTTATATAAATAATAATTACATAAATTATTTATAATTTTTTAATTAAAATTATTTATAAATTTATTATAAGAATAAACAAAATTCACATTAATGAGAGAATTCATTTATCCCGTATTAACTTTTTAAATTCTTTTTATAAGGGTTTACCTTTAATAAGTGGTTAACACATCGGCAGACGTACGACAGATTTGCCTCTCTTCCTAATAATATTATAAATGTGGTAGTCTAGTTATCAGTCTATTATCTCCATTACTTATCATTAATTAATAATTAGTTATTAATTAATTAAATTAATAAAATATTAAATAAATGAATAATTAATTAAATTATTTAATGTCTGCAAAATAAATAATTAAGTTTATTGCAATTATCATAATTTAATAAAGTTACGACTGCGTAACAATTATTTATAATAATTAATATATTAAGTACTTTAATCGTGCTCAATGTAAGATAAAAGCATACGTTTATGATAGTAGCATAATTTATAGGTTGATTACAAAATGTTGACACGAGCTTGTACTATTGATATCATAAGGAAGTTTATTACGCATTCCTTTAATTTATATATAATACTTTTGTATTACGAGTATATTCTAGTGTGCCAAGTTATTTTAGTTGTTTTAATAGCAATACAATTTCAGAACTACAACTTTAAAATTAATTATATAAATATTTTTCGCTATAGGGGAATGTGCTACTTCTTTGTTAACATTGAATGTTCAGACAGGGATCTTCATTCTGGTTCGTTCGGTGGAACTGTGTAAGTTCACACTCGCTTTTTCAAGCTTTGACATGTACAATAAAAAAAAGATTTTTCTGTATTTTGAAACCGTTTTTAGTGTCTGATCTGTGTTTTAAAACCGTATTTATATAATGTATAATCTCTGTTTCATAACAGTTTTTAACGTGCCTTCTCTGTATTAAAAAAATCTAGCATCGCGTCCAAAACTTTTCTGACAGTTGCTATCATATAACTTAAATATCTATTGGTATACAAGATAAGAATGTCAAGCTATATTTTCCACACCGATTTGTGAGACATTAATGGACTTACCAACAACAAAAAACTTAGGAACGACTTTTGATTAAAATTAAAATTTAGAGCGTAATATTATATTTCTGTTGTATTATAAATTAAAAATTATAATATTTTATTTATAATTAAATAGACATCATCCACGCACATTAACAAATACATTATCATAGATAAAAATTATGATTCCTGAAATGGAATAAAAATGAAAAGAGTAGTGAAATTTTGTATGATACCGGTTGGTAGATAAAGTGGCTTTTACATAATTTAGTATTATTAATTGATGTCAAGAACAGAGTAGCAAATCATAAGTCAAAGTATTTTAACAGCAATGTTTGGATAAAGTACTTGCTTTGTCTGCGTGGCTTCTGATTAAGCTTATGCACTGACAAGAAAATATTAATTCCTATATTTAATTAATATTTTTTTATATGGTGCACGATTCTTCGTTTGACATTTCACATATATAATATGGCATTTCATGTATAATATGATTTTTTCATACAACATATGATATATATTATTTTTTACATGTTTATTTAACATTTAAATGTAATGTAAATATGAGCATTAGACATATTTTTATATCCAAACCACATAGTTACATAATTATCGTTTAACGTGTTAACACCAATTATTTCATTCAAATTAATTTTTAATATTGGAGTAGTATTAGTAAAAGACTAACTTATTTTTATATTTTGCTAGCTGCAGCTACTGATATCATCGGAAAGATAACGCATGTTTTTTTTTGTTTTAGAAGAAACGAAACTTATTTGTTCCTAATGATGTAGCAACAACCATTAGCGAAATATAAAAATAAATAGTTAGTACACACTAAATCCAGAATCTCCTTCCAATTTCGAGATTGGATAGATTTAAAGCAACGAAGAAGAAAAAATTATTCCTTATTGATAAAGTACAATATTTCGATAGCTCATGTAATCATCACCATAATTTAAATTAAAATCATATTTATTTTATATCCTGATGATGACAGCGGAAGCTATCGAAATATTGTACTTTATCAATAAGGGGTAATTTTTCTTCTTCGTTCTTTTAAAATCATCTAATAAGATAGATAGATAGTTTTATTGATTATGATCCAGCATTCCAAATTGAATAATCGTGTTTCGTTCAATTTTAACGAAAATTATTTGTTTTGTTGATCCTTCTCCAAAATTCCAAAAAGCAATTATTATTAGTATTATCTAATAAGCGTCGTGCTTATATCATCGTATTTCAGCTACGAAGCCATGACAGATCTGATGAAGGTCATGAGTACTTTGGTAACAAATCAGGGCCATATAAATATTGAAGGGGTGTACGATGATGTGCATGTGCTGTCAGAGAAAGAGAAGTCATTTTTTGCCAAAATAGACGAATTTAATTTGGTTTGAAGCAAAGTTGTGCTTTTTGTTAGCTGTATGTTTTATCAATTACACAACAGGAAGATTACAAAAAGGAAGCCGGTATTTACAAAGTAATTCAAGATAATCCTGCAGAAGTATTAATGGCTCGTTCAGTAATTCCTTCTCTATCTCTTCACGGTAAGATTAAAACAATCTTAGCATACATTTTTGTTTCATAGGATGTTTATTACATATAATTAATTATCGATCAAAGTTAATTTCATACAACAAGGTTTAAGTAAGTAAAATTTTTAATTAAAGTGGCTACAGTGGAATAATTCTCTTACAAGTTAGTTAATTAATTCGCTTACTGAAATTTAGTTAAATAACAAAAAGAGAGAGAGAAAATACGATGCAGCATAACTAATACATTTAGAAGGAATAGTAGTAGTGTATATAAGGCAAGATTTAATTTGGATTTCAATATTTCGACAAAAATCTTTAACCATCGAGATTAACTCAGATAGCTACAAAAGGTTCCAACTTAGCTTTTTGAATTAACAATTAACTGATTGTAGCAATTAGCTAAGTTGAAACTTTGCTATTCGAGTTTATTACTAACTGATCACAATTAACAAATATTTTCGATTATAACAGATTTTTTCTGTTAAAATATTGAAAATAAATTCAATTATCATTTACTGGGAAGGCTTTTCACAATTCGATAAAATTAAGAAAAACCAGCAGATATCATTAAAATTCAAAGATCATCCAATATACACTAAAAGCCTTTTTAATTTATTAATTATGGCCATTTAATTCGCTGGGATGGGTTTTCTATTTAAAGAAAAAATTAATAAGTAAGTAAGTAAGGGTTTTATTAATAACATAAAAAAATAATGAATGATGCTTTTAATATCACAACAGTAAACTGTTTGCTAGTAATTATCGCACATTTGCACTTTTTTATGATCAATGAGGTGTTGATATAACTGGGCTGTGACGGTCGCACGTTTATATCAGCGCATCTCCATCGCACTAACGAGGAGAAACGCCATAAACATGTTAGAGCTTCACTCTACCAGCTTTTAATATTGGCTTTTGATTATGACCAACAGCAAAAGTCTGAACCTGAGAAACGCTATTTTTAACAGAGCTGTAATATAGCTGCGTCGTATTTTTATAAAACTTCACTAAACAGTTGACGATGTTGATTTAGTTGCTTATTAATGATATTGATTGATGATGATGTTTTGAGAAGAGTGAAATAGCTAATTAAAATCATAGATTAGTATTTGGCAGCATTCTATACGCATTCTACACACATGTGATTTAAAACGAATATTCTTTTTTTTGCTTCAGGTATCGAAGGAGCGTTTTCTGGTGTTGGCTCGAAAACTGTAATCCCCAGATCAGTTACTGGTAAATTTTCTATTCGTCTAGTACCTAATCAGGATCCAGTAAAGATTGAGCAACAGGTAGTACGACATATCAACAAAGAATTTAGTAAATTATCTAGTCCAAACAAATTAACGTAAGTATATAGCATTAAACTAGACAACATTTGCATAATAGTGACGTTTAATTTACTAGTCTGATTTAAGCCTCAACCTTTAAACAACAATCTGGTATCAATTCGATAATATTTCTAACTTTTAGATGATAAAATTACTATCATATTTGATACTTCAATATTAGTGGTTTACTGCTAATTAAAATGATCGGAAATATAAAATTTCAGATTTTAATTATTTGAACACAACGAACATTTAATATGCCTTTGAACAAAACATCCAAAATCTTTGCTGTTTAAATATAATTAAAATCTGATATTACAAAGAATTCGAGTAGAAAAATGATCACAACAAGCGGTTCACTTGATAAATCGTTATATATGACGTGTAAGTGAGTAGGCGTCATTCAGATTTTTTTTTGGAATTTAATTTAAATTTCAAACAGCGTGTTCACTATTATATTTATTTTTACGATTGCTTTCAGTTAGGCAATATCTAAGCATTCGCAGGAATAATGAGCGAGCAGCCGACATTATATATTTACTTGAAGATGTAGAAGTCCACTGTGTGATAATGTTGATGACACCTTACTTCCGGTATACCCTTATAGTAGTATCATTGTGATGCATGCATTTTATATACGTTCAGGAAGAAAATATCACCATTTTGTTCCACACATAGCTCCATTAATTCTCGTATCTAAGTCGCTTAACATATCCAACACGTTCTCCCGGGAATGATGTGGTTCCTTGGTACACATAAACACGTCATCCACATATCTACCCCTGTATATTAGTCCTTTTATGCGTGAATATACATTTGCTTCCACCTTTCTCATGGGAGGAAGTCTGCTAAAATCGTTTCTTTCTGTCAGATCATTGTTTGCTATATATTTTTGATTGTAATGTGTGCATTGTTATCTCCCTGATGATGATCCACCAAGTAGTGATCGAAAATTTGTAACAGCAAATTTTAAGTTGACTTGTCTTTATTTGTTTAATATAATTTGTATTCATCAATTTTATACTTGTAATTATTAAATCTATGCTCATTATATATATGATTTCAATTGTTTGAAAGCGTTTCAATGCAGCACGGGGCAAGAGCTTGGTCTACTGACATCGAAGGACCTCATGCTAAAGCTGCAGTCGATGCAATTAAATCAGGTCAGTAGTAAAGTTATAATTTGTTGTATTGTATAAAAATACTATTAATTTGCGATTTCAGTTTTCAACGTTGAACCGTTCTTTACTATGGAAGGTGGAAGTATTCCTATCACCTTAACTTTTGAAGATGTCAGTAAGAAGAGCGTACTTCTACTACCCATCGGTGCATCAGATGATGGAGAGCATTCACAAAACGAAAAGATTAATGTCTACAATTATATCAATGGGGTATCAAATTGCCTGCCGATTTTGTTAAATTTTTTATTTGAGACTCTTAAAGCTTGTACTTAAAAATATCCCATCCTATTATGAGCTTGTTCTGATTACTGGATTAATGTTCTTAGCATTCAAGATAATCCTAAGAATATTACCTATATTATTTTGAACATTAACATTACCTAATTCATTAAGATGAAATAGGTAATTCATCCTTATTACCATCCATCGTGTTAGGATAACTCTGAATATGCATGATTTCTCTCATCACACGTCTGGGAAGAATGTCTTCATTTTCCAGGACATTAAAGCTGGAATAATCGTGGATATGATTCACCCAATGATTGACTAATGTTGATGATTACCCTTTTTAAATTATATTTGCTATTTTATTATCGTTGTTAAGCCTACAGTTGTCGTTGTTAAGCCTACAGTAGCTTTTTTCAACGATATAAAGTAGTATTTACTGGGAGTCTGTCTTTTAAGAAATTAGTGCATCCATCACTGACAATTCCCGCATGATTTGTCCGTGATGTGAAAACTCGCTTCCATACTCGAGATTTTTTAAATTATTTTTAGTGTTATTATTCTCAAAACAACGGTTAATTGCTTGACTTTACGGGAACATTCCTAGATCTCAACGTTCTCTTAACTCGCATGAATGGTCTATCCCAATTAATTAGTGTCGATCATATAATAAAAGTTCGATCATAAAAAGAGATTTATTTTTACGCCGCAAAGGCGTGCCAGCGCACGCTTAAAGGAAGGATCGCGGCGGTTGTCGAGAGGGAGCTGATTCCAGGTGAGTGGGGCGGCACGAGGAAGGATCAGAGATCGTAGTTGTTAGAGTAATTTCGAACGTGATGCGAGTGTCGTCTAAGAAAACGAGGTCGATGAACAATGTGGAGCCTACAGCGATGAGACGAAAATTTATGATAAGGCGAATTTTGATGCGGATGGTGGGCCAGGACAGTTGAGCAAGATTTGTGGATGTGTGGTCAAAGCGATGGAGACCTACTCGAATGGCGGAGTTGATGATGCATTGTAGGAGTAGGATGATTATAAATAAATTGTTTTTATTTAAAAGACCTAGTGGCTTTATGTTGTTTTTGCTGTTCCTGTTCCGATTCATTTGATTGTTTTTCATTTGCATAAACATCATTGCTACATTGAGCATCGTAATTTACTTTGTTTTTATTTTAGATCAAGTTATTCTGCTCGTACATGAATGAAATGTCAAAAATTGCCTGAAAAAACGCAAGAATATGAAAAAATGATATCCATATATATATTGGATTGGATGTTTATGATGGATTATAGTTATTAATTTCTCAGAAACTAATGCTTATATGGTGTTTTACAGTTGTATTACATTCTATTACGGATATCTTATTATTATGTATTCCACTACATATATTTGGTCTAGTAGCTAAATTGTTTTACCGCTTTTATTTCCATTAAAAAATATAATTCGACATTGTTTTGATTTAGTTAAGAGAAGAAACCAGGGTTTCTTCATCTTCGTTCTAGCAAATAATATAATATTTAACAACGTGAGCACAATTTTATAGTAGCTGCTATCGTAAATCATCACTAAACAAAGTAGATTTTTAAAGTAGGTATTCATTTAAAAATTAAGGTCTGTAAGAAAAAGTAGTGCTCACCATATTTCATTTAAAGTATCCACCACAGCATTATAGCAGTTCCTCCTGATGACCTTCTCTAATCCTTATTCTGTGATACATCGTCTGTTATTTATTAGTCAATTCATGAAAATTAGATTTTAAATTTAAATTTTAAATTTTAACTTGATATAAAAATAAAATGTATAAAATCTTTTATAATTAATTATTATTTATCTTTACTTTTTATATTTGTATATCGTATAAAATACGTAGACTCAGTTATCTAATTCGATTGATTTACATTCAAAATATAATTTAAAACAATGATTCCCTTCTTGATGTGATATCGAATGGCCTTGGTAAGTGTATTACTTACGTTTGATCGCCATCGACGCTCCATTACGGAAGATCGCCATCGACGCTCCATCAATTCTTACTCCATTACGAAAGATTGAGCGAACATGCTTAGGTGCCTGACTTTGTTCTAAAAGTCGAGGAATGTCAGCCACATCAGATACCTCAGGATGACGTTGATACGATGTAGATCGTAGTCGAACGATCTCTCCTAACAAAGATCCTAGATCAATGTCTTCCAAGTCACGTTCTATGAACATTCCTTGCATATCATAAAATATTTCAACTTTTATTGCATTCGTTAATAATCATCCATTATACGATAAATATTAAAAATTAATAATAATTTGTGAATTAAAATAATTAAATACAGATTTTACAGATTTTTAGTTAATTTTTTTTATAAAGTTCAACAAACTTATTAATCAAAATTAAAAGTATTCAAATAGTTTTTTCAAGAAGTGCCTGGCTATATTATGAAAATAGATAAATAAAAAAAACAAGCCCAAATGTAAAACAGAAATATGTAAGAAACTACAGTGATGACGTCTCAAACAAACTGGATAAAATTACTATACACGAGTTCATTGTAGAGCTCACAAGCTTGGCTAATTTGTTCAAAATACCATATTCCGTTTTGATTCAAAAAAAAACTAAAAAGCGCTTCTTCGTTACAACCCAAAGAGTATTTGATTTGACGAAATTATTTAACATAAAGTCAAAAATAGTTCATTAGGCTATTAGTGAAATACATCGATCGATATTGCTAAAGCAATTCTCAGATTTCTGTAGTTTTTTAAAAGACTTATACTGCTTTCGACCAAATTGAAATACTCTGTGTCATCTGCTATATCAGGTTTTGCTGTATCAATGAATTGATAACAATGAGTTGAAATACTAGTTTACGCTAAGCGCTTATACTTTTATTATGTCAAAGGTGTTCTTAAAATCTTTATTTCCAATCTTTATATATTTTAAAAATCTTTATTTTTTACCACAGCATGTCTTTAGAACACATTGTAAGGTTTGCCTTTGAAGTTAGCCAATTTTTTAAGATCAAAAGACCTGCTCGTTATTGAAAATAACTCGTTATTGCAAATATTAATTCTAATCTTTTAAAATTTTCGAAATATGATTAATTAGTTTATTACTTTATCTATTATAATTAATTTACAAATTAAATAATTTAATTAGTTTATTATTTATTAATAATAATTAATTAGGAAATATTACATATAAAATACCACATATTTATAAGCGCTCATGTATGTGTGTTTATAATGTATAAATATATTACATGTTACATAAATAAAATTGGAAATAAAAGTCATTTATAAAAAAAATTAAAATTATTTGCAAAAAGAAACAATTATCACAAAAATAGTCAAAAACAATAATCACAAAAAAAGCAAAATTGAACGATCAAGAATTATATAAGAAACATGTTGTAAAGTATCAAATAGCGAATACGACACATTCACATTAGCCAAAATGCGGGCACTGCCAAAGTCGTACACCGGCAAATATGACGTGCGTGTAGAAAAGAACTTGTTTACGTAGTAAAAGTGAGTTCATACATAAAATTGAGCATGCACATTTCCCTTAAATAAAAGACAGAATTGTTAGAGAATTAACTTATACTGATAAAAAAATAAAAATAGCCTACTCTGATTATTTCGACTATTATTCCAGAGATCATAAGCACCATGGTTAGTGGTATATACTGTTGACAAAGGTATATATATATGTATAGACAAAGCAAAACAGGTGGTACTCAAATCTATTAAAAATTATAAAACCGTAATTTTCTTAAAAATAGAGCAACTTAGTTATCGATCATTAAAATATCAGTGTAAAGACGACGATTGAAGAAAACATGTATTTGCTGTCTTTGCAGACATTAGTGCAGCAATATAAAATTGCGACCTTAATCGAAATTGTCAGTCTAATTGATCGTCTTTCAGGTAATTAGCTAGTGCATAGACGCAAATGCACCACAGATAATAATAATAAAAGAAATGGTAAGTTCAATCTTCGATTTTATTTATCAGTCTTGCCAAGAATGAAAATTCACTCTTACCGTCATCAATCAAATGGGTTGTCAAAGGTCCGGTCCGTTCAGAATAACTTTTTTATATTATTTGAGTAGAAAAACAAGCACCATTTTAGTGGGAAAGCATTAAATTACAATTGAGCCTAGCGTCATCATCGCTGTCCATTGATGTTGTAAATACGATCGTCAATCAATGAAGAATAATTTATCTTGCTAACTGTAACATCAATACTAGATGGTTATATCAGCAGTGAACTAAAAACATCATTTATTGACGATGCAGGCAATTCCCTTATATTAGTACATGTTGAATCACTACTAACCCTTTGTTGTTTAAAGTTCTGTCCATCAAAGAAGTCAACACCACCACACCCAAAAGGTTGAAATATAACATTATCTCGATGATCTATTGTTTGCTGCTGAATAGTTGATGCTGCCGACGTTACCGGTGAAGGAACATTACGACCATCAGCGAAAGTAGTAGTTAATGCGTTAGATTGTTTTGCAAGACAATTAGCTTTTCTGTAATTGAATCGTTTTGCAAGTTTAGATTGAAACCGATTACTACAACGAATACTTTGCTGATTCCGGTTGTAGACGATGGGTGTAGTAGTTTGAACGGTGTTTAAAATAATTAAAGGGTCGTCAATGTCACTGTTCATTGAATATGAGGCAATATCACAACCATCGGTATAATCGCGAAATTTAATATTCTTAAAATCATAATGCTCCTCCTCCTCCATATTTTCACTATTCAAATCACTGATACTGTCATGCATTGAGCAGTATTCGCCACAATTAAATATCTTAGAGTAGTCGCACTGCCTCGTTGAAGACACAACGAAGTGGTCAGATATGTCAGTACTTGATAAAGCCGTCGTATGATGTCCTTGAGATTGAGCGTCACAATACGCGATCGTCATCGATGAAATTCGCGATTTCGAGTTCTGCAACAACAAAAAATATTTGCGATATAACATTTTTTTTGAATAAAAGTTGATTTAAAGAAATTACTTTAAACAAAATCAAATCAGAACCTATTTATTTAGCAATTGTTGGTGATGAAACTTACCAGTAATGAAGCCATGAAGCGTTGTTCTTCATTTTCCTTTTCGTCTAATTTCCCATTAAAACTCGAATGATCAATTTGCGATATGTTCATTTGTTCGCGCTCGCTATCTTCACTATCACTCTTAACAGTAACAGCTCCACCTCCACTATCATCATAAAAATTTTGTTTCATCTGGAAAGACGAAGCAAGTTCTTTATCCGTAATTTTCGTGGAAAAAATTGTGCTATAGAGATTAGCCACATCTTCACCATTGTAGTGAGAAAGAATTACATTGACAGCGTCCATATAATTGCCAGGATGTTGCTGTATTGTGCAGTCTCTTCTTAGTAGTTCATTATAATCATAAACATATCGAAGGTTGTTGTTGTTGTAATCTTGAGAAAATTCGTTGTCTGTGAAGCTGCAGACCACGCCTACATCATCATCATTCGTAAGTGACGAAATTGTAGTGATGTTAGAGTCAGAGTCGGCATGCGCTACACGACTAGTAACCGTCTCATCGTAAATACACGCCTGATTATTTGACAAATTGCTGCTATATTGGGCAGTAATGTCGATATTGTTATTCACGACAGCATCGTCATTATCTGCAGCAAATCCATGAGTAGTGGTCATAATGACCTGCTTAGAATCACCATAAGGGTAAAATCTGTCGATTTCCTGGACAAGGGGTAAATGCGATGTTGGCGACGAATAAAAGGTATGTGTACCGCTATCAGCTGCGGTTGAATCACCACTATATGAAGTGCTAGTCGAGCTTAAGGCAGTTGTATCGTTAGTATCTATCATAATCAGTTTGTGTGTAGTGGTTTCGTTGACATCTTTGATGTTTGCTATCGTAGAAGCTTGATTATAATTATAAAGTATTTGTTCGTCGTAATTACCGGTACTCTGCTGATCGTAGACCGGATGATGCGGTCTGTAAGTCAATACATGATCTAAAACTTTGTTAGTAAAAGTGTCTATTTTGGTGTGCTCATTTGCTTGTGAATAATAATGACGATAATAATTAAGCAGCTGCTGCTGTTGCTGCTGCATATTCGGTGGGCTAATAAACGTTGTTGAGAACTGACTGCTTGCTAATTGATCATAGTTGTGAGGATGATATTGACGGCGATATAGTAGAGGTGGCTGCTGGCTGCTGAAATTGACCGAATTATACGAATCTTCTTTACTCTCATAGAAATTGTTATCTGTTGCACCGTCAGTGTTTGTATTCGTTGATGGCAACAAATGGTAGCAGCATCTATTAGGAATATTATAATCATAATTTACATATGATGACGCCAGGGAAGCTGACTTAGTCACTGCTGTTGTTGATATTAAATCAAGTGGAGGGCTGCCATAATAAGTTGCAGCAGTAGCCCTGTTGCCAATAAGATCTACAGAACCGGTTCTGGAGATAACATGTGCTTCGATTTGTCTGCAAGCTTCGAACACTTGATCATGACGTCCAGTTATCTCGAAAACTGGATCTTTGTTTTTAGACGGAGTAACAATGTAAGTATGAGTGGTCTGTTGAATTCGTTTAATAGTCGCTCCTTTAGGTCCGACAACCAAACCAACAATGTGATAAGGTACTCGTAACTGGACAATAACATGATTCTTATTGCAGCACTTGACTTGACTACTTCTACAGGCGCTACCATCGCCACCGCTAACGTTGATAGTATCATTCGAAGCTTGCAGCGGTCTTTCATCGTTAGGATGTTGAGAGGCAATAATGGTAGTAGCATCAGCATTTATAGTACTATCATAGCAGGTTTGTGATCGATCATCTAACGTCTCTCTTAATAGCAAACATTTGTGATCATTACTTATCGATGACGCGGCTTTTGATTCGATGGGTTTAGCACTGCCGTCACATATAATATTTTTGCTATTTTTGGAATGATTATCATTCGTTGCAGTGCGTTTGTTTATACAATTGAACGAATTCGAAGCCGGATAAGCCTGTTGCATTGTAGTAGTTTGTTCGCAACAGATCACATCTAAATTGTCTGGATAAGAAAACGAGCACTGATTAGTGGAACCATCATATGATTTATTATCAGGAAATATGTGATCAACAACATTAGAAGCAATATTTCCAATCACAACAGGAGATGAAGCACAATTGGCCGCCGCATCATATTCAATGTTGCTATTATAGTCATTCCCACCGCAAGTAGCTCTCACTGCAATGCCATTGTTGTTGCTCTTATTGCTGCTAAATCGTTTACATATCGTGTCGTTGAAAAGAATTTTACTCATAAATGAAGAGTCCGTTGTCGTTGAATTGGAAAATTCCATCGAGTATGATATATTTAATAAAGTACTGCTAGCTTGAAAATCATCTTTGTCGTGACCGATATTATTATCAGTATTACTGTTTTGATCGAACAGAGGAGAGCGAGATACAGACCTCCTGACATCTTCCACAAATGAGTGATTGCTATCAGCAGAGGACGAAGAAAAATACGATACTGAAGGACTCTGAGTTCGTAATGTGTCTTCAGTCAAATTATTTGTAGTAGCGAAACAATATTTTTTATCTTGCTGTTTACTTGTTGTTGATTCCTCTGCAATTGACATATTGGATGAACAATTGTCCTCGCAATCGTAGCTAAACACGGAATCATCGTCAAAACAATAACGCTGATGGCTAACATGATTAATTTTATTATTGTTGCTGCATATATTAGTGGTATTAGAATTATTGAATGATCTAGCAAAGTTATTGCTATTGTTTTCAGTAATTGAAGTTGTCGATACCAGTTTGTTTGGTACTCTCGAAGCACGGATATGAGTAAAGTGTTCGGCAGCAAGTAAAATATCTGACTTTGCCTTAGCAACATCATTACGCCTTCCTGTTATAATAAAAACAGGATTTTCACCACGAGTAGGTGTCTTTATGTACGTATTCGTACGGTTTCGAAGCGCTTTAATTTTGCAGCCTAAAAAAGAACAGAAACTGAATATAGTGGCTGCTTCAAAACACACAAGTTTCCCTATGTAATGTAATGTAAGGATAAAATAATAAATCGTATGTTTTAATTCAATAAAATTAGATTCTTTTAAGCATAAATTATAGCATATTGCTACAGACTATGTGAGGACAGTTGGCGGTTTATATATTTATCATACGGCAATCCAATACAGCTAACCTAACACAATGCAGAGTACTCGTGAGCCTTTTTCACTAAATATTCTTCAGTGGAATTTGGAAAGAGCTTCTGCCCTTAGACTTCTATCTGGTAGGTATGCAGATGTTATAGTCCTTCAAGAGACGCGGTCTAGTTGTCTTCCGCATGACATTACTCGATTCTTACCAAAGCACATATGTTCCCACTATACTCCGTGCATAAATCACCTCACTCCTCTACATCTCAAGGTCTTTGAACCTTGGTTAAATGCTCCTTAAGATCGTCCCTTCTTCTCAACTATTCTTGTCCAGTCCTTTCTTGTTAAGTAGTTTTATCCGTCCAGTGGAGATTCACAAGAACCGTGACCGCCTGGATAGGATTTTTGACAGCGGCTATGACATGGTACTTGGTGACTTCAAGTACCATAAGAGTACCACCGTCTCCTACCTTTCATTGCACATCAACGAATTACTCCTAGACTTATTACTGCTCCATGAGAGGTGGTTGTTGAAACCGCTCTGCACGGAGTAGTCGCGACAGCCTCTGTCTACCCCTCATGACTGAATTCGTTGGCGGATAGAAGAGGATACGCTGCTTAGAAAAAGATCCCACTTTGATCCTATCCGAAGCACGGATATGAGTAAAGTGTTCTGCAGCAAGTAAAATATCTGACTTTGCCTTAGCAACATCATTACGCCTTCTTTCAGGCAGCTATTCAACGCTTCCCACGAATTGGGAATGAGAGTCAAACCGAATTTAATTCCTACCTATCTTCGCAAGCTACAGCGACGCTTTCGACAACCTAAGAATATCGTATCTTTAATCCCGCTCCGACAAAACTCAAGACTTTGGCATATTTGCTTCGTCTTCCCAATCTCTCTGTTTCTACCAGGCAAGTTCTCTCGAAAGAATATTGGAGTACTAGATATAGATTCCAACTGGGTAAGGATAAGGCAAGCATTGCTTCCCTTAATCCAACCCAGTCTTCATTCTGGAAGATATTCAAGAAGTTTGTTTGTTGGAAAGATAGGGCTTTGGGTTGGATTGGTAATATAGGTCGAGATAAAGTTTTGGAGGAGTCACTATCCCTACATAACTATGGAGCCACTCAATAACCTCAGCCAATCCCGCCTTAGGATACTTCTGAAGTAGCGATTTATCTGTCGCAGATATTCTTAACTGCTGGAGTCTTCTTCCAGACACCTCCAAATCCGTCGCACCACTCTCATTTCGTGTCTATCAGCTTTTGACATCCGAACAAGAGAAGTGGCGTAACAATGCTTTTAGCCGCCCCATCCGGGCGGCTAATGTAAAGGAATATTTTTACCAAAGAACAATTCGGTCTCATGTCATAAAGACCTGCAGCCCATTTCGATTCAAAATTCCCTTGTTTCGATCTACCAAAAAGCGCTTGCGCGTAGAATCCGCGATCATCTGAATAGGCAAAATTTAATCCCACTAGATTACCATGGGTTCGTCAAAAGTCGCTCGTTCCATTCAGCTGTAGGTGAAGTGTATCAGTTTTGTCAGGATAACAGCCATTAACTTGCCGTGGCTGTTTTTCTTTATTTTTCTGCTGCATTTGACTGCATCTTCATTCCCTTCGTTATCTTTTCTCTCTGGTCACTTGGGTTGCCCGCGAGAATTGTTAACAGGGTAGAGATACTTCTGTACACCAAGCGATTCTATTATGAAGACGATACTGATGCGGGTCAGTGCTACCCTATTACGGGTGTGCCCCAAGGTTCCCCTCTTTCTCCTATCTGGTTTCTTGCTGCTTCCATTAATCTCTTCAAATTATTTAAACGTGATCAACATCTCGTGGTATACGCTGATGATACCACAGCCCTGTTTTCTGGATGCAGGTGCAAAGACGTAGTCTCGTACATCAGCCGTTTCTTTTTAAGATTAAAAAAATCAGTTACCCAAGTACAATCTTATTTTAAACTCTGCGAGATCGCAGGTGGTTGTCTTTCATGACACCCTTGCAACAGAGCAAAAACTTAAGAGATTAGCACTCTCTGCCCTCTCCTCTAATTTACTAATAACCCACTCCCTGTTATCACGAGTCGAGTAAAATAGCTAGAGTTCACCGTTACGGTGAACTAGTCGGCGAAAGCTGACCTGAATAGAACTAAACGTATCCTGAAGAGAGCTAGGTGTGACCTGAAACGGACGTCCCCATGAGCAAAAACTACGGTTTCTACAGTTGCACATCTCTCGTTTACCCAGCATAGTCGGCTTCGATTGGACTCTTCGAGGGAGTGAAAGACCCCGGGTGGTATAGTCGAAAGGCGGCGTGTTGGATTGGCTGTAGGGCTTAGATCCCACCAGACCTGAAGCCATAATGAGGAGGAAGAGAACAAAGGAAGAGGAATGAAGTTTTTCAGACATTTATTATTTTTCGTTTTTCTTCTTTTTTGTAACTAACTTTTTCATGTATTATTTATTTATTCTTAAGAAAATCCTTATTATTATTTAAAATAAGCAATTAGAAAATTGTAAGTTGAGATTTCGGGTTATGCGAGATGCGTGGCACGAATTATGCACCATGAAAGTAAATGGATCATAACTTACAAAGAGAACATTAATACCACTATTTTTTGAAACAGAAGAACAGTCATAATTCGATGACTTGCAGTCAAATGTAAAGAATTAAACGCAAGTAACTTAAGCAAAATAATTAGTTATACGTTTGTTAAAATAAATTGCATTTTGACTTACCTTGCCTGCCTACAATTTCAGCTACGTGTTCTGAACTAGGAACGGAAACGCAATCAGTTACGTTAAGACTCGGTCTTGTACCGGAGCTGTTATTAAAGTCGCAATACATATCAATATCAAGGGACGATGACGCAGCGGCCGCAGGATTGGCCATTAATGATGACATATCAAAATTACTATCTGTTGGTTTATTTGCAAGGTCCTCTGTTGATGATGAGCATGTAGTTAAGCGACTGACATTAAGTTTGATATCGCTGTTTATACGATTAGACATTATAAAGGACGGTATGTCAATCGACATTATCTGATACTTTTCAATATGCTGCAGGTCCTCCTTTAGTCAGTGTTAATTTGTAGTAATTCAGCGTTATGACAATTTGTATAGTCTGTAGAGTAGCAAGCAGGTTTAGTAGTAGTTTTTATTTTTATAGTTACTGCAAGTTCACACGGTCAATAATGATGTGTAGTCACACACACAATAAAGTATGGTATAAAGGACACGAGTAGACTAATCTTCTCACTCTCTGTGTTTTTTAAAACATTTCAGTGCAACCAATATCAATATATATACTGCTAGTTTGCGGAAGTAGCGAAGAAATCAGCGATCAATAGTGGCAATAGTTGCTAAACAGTAGAAAAAATTTATATTTTGAAATATCAAGTAAACTTATTAACTAACAAATTGTCTCTGTATATGTACGCAGTGAATATAAGGGCACGGACGAATGTTATATTTCGATCGATAATGAAAAATAGTGGCAGATGATATTTTGTCCATTAAACGAATTTATTGTCGCTGCCGCCAATGCCATTGATATTAGTTGATGACAACGGTAATAATGAGCAATAACAGACAAACGTCATAGTATTGTATCCGATTACTGATGACTTGTAATCACAGGAGGCTGTAATTTCTTGCTTTCAAATAACTTCTTTTATTATTAAACCTTCGTCGTTACAGCAAAATAAGTCGTTGTACAAATCTAGAAAGTCTCAAAAAAATTAACAAAAAATCAAAATACTCTACCACAACAGGAAACAAAAGTCAGATGCTATCATCAGAATGATAACTGGTCATTAGCAGCACAATAATCAGTCAGTACTTGCTGAAATATTATTAGTACAACGATGATATTGGCTTCTTTCTTCTGACAAAAAAAATGATACTTTTAGATAATGTATGTACAAATGAATAAATGTATGTATGTAATGTTGCCAATGCACAAAAAAGTAGCATATCTGACACGGTGAGGCGATAAGTCGCAGCATCATCGTGTAAAAGATGTAAAAAAGCTTCCTGTAGCTTCTTTAATAGTAGAGCTGGAGATTGTTTGTCAGCTGTCCTATATACACACAACGAATGAAATGAATATTTTTTTATACTATAAATTAAAAATAAAAAGATATACCGCAATAGATGTTTTTATATATCAAGAAAAATAATAAGGTAATTATTGTTCACAATTGTTCGACTATTGCAATATAGTCATTTTCAAATGTTTTTTTTTCTTTAAATTATTTATTATAATAAACATTTTTATATATTTTTAATTTTTTTTGTTTTCGCGAAGCTTCTCCAAAAATTAAAACTCTTGAATTTTTTTTAAATATTTCGACTATTAGTGCAGCCTTTTTTTCAATCTGAAATTTATACATTAGATAAGAGTTAGGAATTATATCAAACATAAAATCATAACATTGAAACGAATACTCGGGATCATCCTAAGATCGTCTAGCCTATAGGTGAGTGTGACCGTATTTGCATCTTCCTGAGTTTATTCTTTATAGTTCTAGCAATATTTTGTGGAAGGAGTTTTAAACTCCAATTAAATTTATTATTTCCTTCCACCGTGTCATTTGTATTGATGAATAAGGAATCTATTACTTGTCTACGATGTAAATCTTTTTCATTATGTAAGGTAACAATTCTGTTAAATTGAACTATATAATTAAAGATAACGAAAGACATGCCGTGTCGTTTCAAAGAGTATTGGTATTAATATAATATTTTCACTAATAATTTCTGCCTTGTTTGGCCTATATATATTTTTTATTACAATTTACCCGCGGGATAGCGTACACCACATTATTATTTCTTTTCGAGTAATCCCTTTAAACATTCCACAAAGAACAGCGTCACGTTTATAGTACACGCTCAAGTCTGTATTATATTTGTAGGATATCATCTTCAACTTGTTAGTTAGAAACTTGCTGATGTATGTGGCTGATATATATATATATATATACTAAATGGTGTTGCTTGATAGACTGGACTTCGATTCACGACTTTCAGTCACCATGTCACTTCTAGACGACCACTTCAGCATTGAAATGATGAGTACCCGGCAACACTCATCAGTAGAATGAGGTACACACTGGTCGTTTCGGTTGCCTGTGTGACATTGTGAATAAATGCGTTTCCGACACTTTGCTTAATTGTCTGAGGCTTTCGCTCTCAACCAGATCGAATTGCTGTGCGGACCATCCTTAAACACTAGGCAGAGGTTGTTGCTGAATTGTCGCTGCACTCGTTGGATCCTAAATGGATACGGCATGTATAATAGTAATGCACGAATGTGCTGAGTAGACAACGGTCAGGATTTCTTACGAAATACGTATTTCGTAAGAAATCCTGGACCGTTGTCTACTCAGCACATTCGTGCATTACTATTATATATATATGGTTTTTGAATTATCAGCTATTGTTCGTAGCTGTACAGTGAGCAATGACTTTGTAATAGCCCATTTTGGAAATTTGCAAGATTCTAACATATTTTTATGCATTCTTGGATGTTGCGTAGTTGTTACTGCAAATATTGAAGCATCTTCGAAATAAAGCTGAGGCTGCAGAAATTTTGTATTCATCCGGGCTGTTATAAAACCACCTGGGAAATAGCGATAATGGAATATTGTTTTTTTTGTGTACCTATGTTGAGGCATGGTGTTTGTGTTGATAAACTTGTGCTTTTAAACGCATCTTCGAAAGGTACCATCTATTTTATTGAGTTGTCTTTTTTGGTTAAGTACTTGTCGAACTTCCAGCTTCTCTGGAAATGCAACATTCAGTTTCACTTCCAGCCATTTGATCGCAACTAAGAATAATAGATGATAATTTAATAACACCACAAAAATATATTAAAGCCACATATACCAGCAATTATCTATTTAACAATTGAAGATAGTAGGATGCATTCTAAGTAGATGTAGGATGTCGGTGTAAATTTAGAATGTCGTTTTATATTTTTAAGAAAGCATATGTTTAAAGGGCAATTTAGGACAATTGGCATTACAGTGAGAACAGGCGAATTAGTATGCATCTCAAAATTACAACAAATGAGGGACACTTCCATGTGTGCAGATTAATATAAATTAATCTTATATTCGGAAAAAGATATACATATGTTATAATAATTATAACGCCTATCTAACAAAAATTAAACCATCAAATAAATATAAATATATGGATAAAATTGAATTAATAGAATCCTTAAATATTTTGATAAATCAAAATTATTTAAAAGTAGGGACATCTATATTTAGACAAGTAAAAGGTGTTCCAATGGGTGGTAATAGTAGCCCAATTATAGCTGACTTGTTTTTAAGCTTTATAGAATATGAATATGTTCATACTGCTTAAAAACTAAATCTAAACAATATAAAGATATGAAATATATATTTCGATATATTGATGATATATATTTAACTCTAATAGTTTTTATTCAATAAGCGAACAAATTTATTCAAGTAGCCTCATTCTTAATAAAACCAATATTAATGATAAAGAAGGTGTATATCTAGATATGAACATTAAATTAACATTAACTAAAACTACTATTAATTTATATCGTAAAGATGACATATTTAAATTTACAAGAAACATATTTTTGCATGAGCATTCATGCATACCATATAATATAAAATATAATACATTAAATAATGAAATTTTAAGAATAGCAACAATATGTAATGATATTAGCTTTCTTCGAAATCATTTAAATAATTTAATAGATACATATTTTAAACTAGGTTACTATAAAAATAACATCAAGCAGAAAATAGTAAAATATATAAAAAAGGATTTATTTTAACGTGGCAAATGCGTGCCAGCGCACGCTTACATGACCACAACAAAACAAAACTGTGAATCAGGTGTCGAGAAGGTGTGAACGGAGGTGTTTGAATGTGATAAAGGAGGGAGCGCGGCGGACGTCGAGAGGGAGTTGATTCCAGGCGAGTGAGGCGGCGACGAGGAAGGATCGGAGACCGTAGTTGTTGGAGTAATTAGGAACGTTGAGTAAGAGAGTATGACAGGAACGAAGCGATAGTCAGTTGGGGGCGAGTATCGTCTAAGAAAGGAAGGTTGATGAACGATGGGTTGAGTTAAAAGTATGCCAGAGAGTCTTCGAGTTGAATGAAGTGATGATTTTATGCTGCCAGAAGGAGTTGCATTTGGTACGTAGTAGGTGGAGATGAGACCGGCGAAGAGCAAGATAGGAATCACGGAAAGACGGAGTGATCGAGCGGAAATCGCGTCTGAGAGAGCGGTGATAGACTCGAAAAGCATGGCGGAGTCGACGCTTTGAGAGTAGGCATTGGATGTCAAACCATGGGGCACGGTGCAAGCGACGGTGTGGGTGAGATTTGAAGGGCAAGAGAATATCGAGAGTGGATGTGAGTTCAGAGTCGAAAAGAAAGGCGAGATCGTGAGGAGATGAATATGTTATTGTGGGTAATGATAGAGACGACTTGAGTAAGGCAGAGCGGAGAAGGGAGAGGTCAAGATTTCTCCAAGGGCGACGTAGGATTGTAGGTGTGTGAGGAGGGTGTGGTTGCGAGCGAGATCAAGGGTGATAAGAAAGTGATCGGATAGACCAGGATCAGAGATGGACAGTGAGGTGTGGGCAGCAAAATGATCGGGGACAGCGATGATGTCGAGTGCCCCGCCAAGTATATGTGTGGGGGCAGTGGAGATTAGTTTGTAATTGTAGTTGGATAGAATGTTGATGAAGCGGATGGAATCTGTGGAAGAGGGGCGGTCTAGGCGGATATTGAATTCGCCTAGAACGAGTGAAGGGATTGAGGACAAAGAACAATGAGAAAGGAGGTCAGCGAGTTCGGTAAAAAATAACGCTGTAGGAGCTGATGAACCAGGACGGTATACAATGGCGAGATCTAGAGTGATCGGGTTAGAATAACGACAAGTGAGCAATTCAAAAGAGCAAGGACTGAAAGGGGTATTGATTTTGCGAAGAGACGCTGGGTGACGCGCGAATGCGACGATGCCGCCATGATTAGAGGATTTAGAAGGGCATGAGCGGAGGGGGCGGGCGGATTCGACCAGGGATAACCGGCAGAGAGCAGACGGCAAATGGAAAGGTCGTCGGAATCTGAGTGCCAGGATTCGGTGAGGCAAAAGAGATCGATGGATTGCTTGGTGAATAGGTTGATGATAAGATCGGATTTATTGAGAATAGATCTAGTGTTGAGGAGACCGAGGCGGAAACCGTGTGCTGTGGCGAAAGAGACTAGTGGAGAAGACACATAGGAGAGATGGAGCGCCATCGAATTTTTGGACGGGTGTGGACAACTTGAAAATTTCCGTCTATGTTTCGGATGGCGAGTGATGTTTCGCCGTTTTCCTCGCGACGGCGTTTTTCGATGCGGGCTGAAGAGATTTGAGCGATTTCAGAAGGGGCGCGATCGGGGAAAATTCGAGTGGTTGAAGATGACATGAGTTTGAATCGTTGAGAGAGGACCGAAGACGCGTGAGAGCGATGCTTGAAAACAATTTTTAGGAGAGGGGGCTGGGAAGGATTAGATTGAGAAGATTTGTTTAGACGGATGAATGCGACAGGAGAAATGTCCTTGAAAAAGGATGGTTTATCCGCAGGAACAATAGACGAGAGGATGGATCTGAAGGCGGAAACATCGTGGTCCAGACGTGCTTGTGGAGATAAATAGTTAGAAGGCGTGATATTAGTAACAATGACGCAACGATCGCGAGAAGCAAAGCGCTTCCGTAAAGGAGGACGACTGACGTGAGTAGGTGAGATCACGATAGAAGAGCTGGCAGTTGATGATTTGGAGGGATTTGGTTTGACGACGGGAGACATAGAGGATAATGATAATAAAGAGGGTGGCAAGCGATGTGAGGAAAGGTTATGAGTGGAAGGATAGTGGAGGTTGGTGGAGGTGATTTTGATTGATGGATGCAAGTTATTGAGAAACGAGACAGGAAGAACGGGACGTGGGGTGTCGGGGAGTGAAAATACATCAGTTGTAACAATTTGCGGCTCCGTCACTGTCTCGGTAGATTTATCATGAACTTGACAAAATCCATCTTGCTGCGATACAATTTGCGGCTCCTTTACGGTCTCAGTAGATTTATCAGAAATTTGAGAAATTCGATCATGCTGCGTTGCTATTTCTAATTGCTCTAAGCGTTTTATTAACAAGTTGATTTGTTTCGCCGCACAGAATCCGCAGTAGAACGGTGGCCCGCCACAAGTTTCCTGACCCAAAGCACAATTATGTGTTACTGATGTTCAGATTTGACAGCCGCTAGCGGAGCATTCCACTTGTATGTTCTCGAGCTTGCCGGTTTTATCGGTATCAACAGAGATTGCTCGCTTGGCTTTTGGTAGATTTTTCTTCTTGGCTCCCATTAACTGTAGGTTGCGATAGTTTACAATTTTTAAAACTGCGCCCATTGTTGTGTGTTTAAGCTGTTTAAATTTTTTGTTTGTATTTATGCTGTTAAAATTTTTCGTTAAGCGGAGCGAGTCGATCTGAATCTGATCTGGAAATTGTATTTTCTTTAGATGTCAAATGTATTTACTTTAGATCTCAAACTTTTTTAACTATTCTAGCAATTTTTATTTAATAAACAAACAATTTATCCAGGAAGCATCATCCATACCGTATGATATAAAATATAATACATTAAATAATGAAATTTTAAGAATTGCAACAATATGTAACGATATTGGCTTTCTTCAAAATCATTCAATGGATGCATATTTTAAACATATTTTAAACATAAATTTGTTCGAATAAATAAGCATTTTGTTAGTTTAAATCATTCCGTTGATTTTAAAAATGCATCTATTTTATCATTTGAAAGTAACTTGTTATCTCGCATTATTCAAGAAGCGTATTTTATAAAAAAAAAGAACCTAATTTAATGCTTAAGAATAAATCCGACTACAACCTTAAATTAAATTATAATTAATTATTTCAATATTACATTATTTTAATTTTTCAATTCGTTTGTTTTTTCTAATTGTATTATTTTGTTTTGGTTTAGATTGAATTATAATTTGTTACTCTACTTTTAAATTATTTTTATTGGTAAATTCGTATTTTTTTGTCACTTATTTTATGATTTTAATTTTATTTTGTTTTATGATTCTGTTTTTTTTTCTTTCTTTTTGTTGTTTTTAAAATGTGTAAAATTTTAGTGGATGATTGTTTTGTTTCTCGGTATTTTCTTCTTCTTTTAAGTAGAAATGCGGGGCACATCAATGCTTGTATATTTGTATAAATGTTGGAAACACGTGGGGAATTGTTTTTTTTAGATTTTTAATTTAAAAATTCATTATTTTTTTTTTAAATTGTGAAACATTTTATTGTAATCCTGATGATGAAAGCAGTAGCTGTCGAAATACAGAATTTATACAATCAAAATGTTTGATTGTATAACTTCAAGCAAAATGGACATTTCGAAGGGTAAAACGTTGATCTCTACAATTCCTGATAAACAAGTAAGTGATTTTTCTGCTGTTAATTTGCAGAAATTAATTGTTTCTTAAATTGTTTGATTGTTGTATTTTGTATGTATTCTTAGATATCGATAAATAATTTGCCATTTTAAGATGAACATGGTAAAAGGAAAAGTCAACTTAAAATAAGTTCTTGTGAATATCTGATTGTCTTTATTGCAGCATAGAAGTAATTCAAGGTATGTAAATCAACTACAATTCATTATAATTTGTTATATTGAAAAAGTTACCAAATTGGCAAGTAAAATATAAGGCACTCTATAGTTAATTCGATTATTCTGGACGTTCTTAAAAATTCCAATATCGCAAATTGTCTAGAACCTCTAGGTTTGTTTCAATCTGATGGCAAACGCCCAGATGGCGTTTACAATCGTCCTATTGGACTGCGGAAAATTTACATTTTGGGACTTCACATGCATGGACCCGCTAGCTCTCAGTCACTAGGCGACAGCTCTAGCAGGAGCCGGATCATTAGCTACGGAAGCAGAAAAATAATAAAGTACGAGAGAATTTCAGCACTAGGGATAAATTTCATTCCCATAGCCATCGAAACCACTGGGGCGATAGGCAAGGAATCATTTAACTTCTTCCGTCTGCTGAGCAAAAAGCTTAGCCGATTTGTAAACTACCCGCGGACTGACTGTTTCCTAATGCAACAAAGAAGTACTACTATACAAATTGTCAATTATGCATCAGTCCTGGCCTCGCTTACAGAACACTGAATGCAATTGAATGTCTACACTAAACATACATAAAGTTATTCATTTTGCTTGCTCATTATAGTATAATATAATATTGTTGAGATATTTCCGGACTTCTTCGACTAACTTGTATGTTAGCTGGCTACATAATAGCATTAGCTATTAGGTCGCCAGGTAAGGAATTACGAGGTCCGAAATAATAATAATAATAATATTTTTTTAACGAAAAAACGAATTTATTTGACAAAGACACTGTAAAATCATAACAAAAGTAACAATGAAAAAAATTTATCTGAGACACCATGAGCTAGCCCGCACGAGAGTTATAATAATAATACAAATTTATTTAATGTAGCAAATGCGTACAAGCTGTACGCTTACAAGTCCACAAACAAAAATGAAAATATCTCAACAAAATGAAATTTAACCGACTACCAACAAGACGATTTCAATGCATCATATAACATAATAGATGAACGATTTAAGTTCGTTTATTTGATTTTTTGATTGAAAAAGTTACTTCATTAGGTATGAACAATAAGAGTAAGAAAGCGTGTTGAAATAATGTTCAATCATACGGATCAAAAATCGAGCTGAAGAGCGCAAAGACTTACAAATAATAATAATAAAATTTGTATGCGGTTTTTGGGCTTGTGAACACACACACTATATCAGTAGCAGCCTTAAAAGCCGTTAATTGTGAGATTTCTTTGGATAACATTATTAACATCTAAGATCAGTTGTATTTGTAGGACTAATTGTCTTTTGTTCGACACATATCAAACAAACATAAAAAGCGATCTAAATTGTATATACCTATCTCCATTTCTTATAGGTGATGACTAAGCATTATGACCTCCTTTTTTAACGAATCGTAATTAATGTATTGGCCAATATAATCTCAACAAGTATGGTAGCTACTGAGCTTATTGCTCAGGTGCTTCCATGTCTAAAACCCACCGTTCAGACATGGGAATTTACACATACACGACGAATATGGGTCTAGGTTCAACATGTTTGCTTAGTTATTTGATTGCACTGAAAACGGAAAAATAGAACACATCTTCTACACATCTTTTGAACACAATTAAAACACATCTTCTGAACATGGCAAGTAATGCTAGGTAGAGTTTATTTGCTTGGGAGAACTAAACCGAGAAGTCTCCAGTTAAGCATTGACAGACGTTTGTAACTGCATTGTATATATCATCAAGAACTGGGGATTTCTATCCAAATTTTTGCTCGTCATTTGACTTAAAGTTAATTTATACGATATTAATTGTTCCAATTTCAAAAAAGACAGAGTGATTTGATAGTCAGACGACATTCTGTCGTTAGATTTTTATTATTTAAGAACAATGACCATGTGTACTGACTAATACTTATCTCTATTCAAGAGACTACAGTAGCAGTCCATTACGAATAAAAAAGTTACAGAAAAGATTAATAATCAAACAAAAATAAAAACTTACCTACTTACAGTCGTGCGTCGTCGTAACGAATAATGGAGACGAGATCGGAATAGGCACTTGATACACAGGGTCATGTGCTTTCTTAAATTAGTAATGAACGGCATCTGCTACACACACATCTTTTATAGACGAGAAATTATGATGTGAATCCACACAGCTTTACGTGTTTATAAAGGCAAGTCCATGATATAGAACAGTCCACATCAGTCGAAAACTTTACTTTAAAACCACTAATGCACTATTGTACATCAAAGAGAATAAACTGTTGGGCCGGCTTAGACCTCGTACAATCCTACGTAATCGTCTTTTTTTTGTCAAGTGTCATGTTGTTTCGTCCAAACGCATTTTACTATTCTTATCAACAAGACATTAAAGCTCTAGTCGGTGTTTTGTGTTATCCATTTGCTACTTACAGCTGAACAAAAAAGTATTTGTTTTGATCATTTTATTTAAATTTCTTTATTGAAATATAAGAGTTACCAAACACAAGTGAAGCCAGCATAATTTGGCATCTAAAATCTTGCTCATCTTTCTATTCTTTATCTTTCTCTTCTTTTATTTCTCATTCTCCTCCATCTCTTTTTTCCACCTATACCCTTGTTCATTGATTTCTCTTATTTTTCCGTCTCAACATCATCCATTACTTTCTCCTAAATAAGCGTTCAGTCCGACTAGCTGACTACTCAATTAACAGTAGAAAGAGGAGCAGAGTAGTCGAGACGTCTCGATAGCCGAGATGTTACCCATCATTCGATAGTAATCAACGAATGACTTAGTGCCCTCCCCCAATTTGTGCAGTCATTGGGGGAGGGCAAATGATTGCCCTCCCCCAATGACTGCACAAACATACATGACTACTGTACTTTTTTTATTGTGAATGAAGTGGAGGGAAACGGCTTAATCTAGCTGATTATTCGGGTCAGACTACTACTACTACTACTAGAAAAGAGGATATATGTTGACTTTAAACTCTTTTCATTCTCCTTCTTCTTTGGGTTTAAAAAAGAAATAAACTTTCTTCTTGATGTAGTTTGCTTTCTAACGCAAATAAAAAAGGCTCTCCCCACCCACCCACTAAGAATTGCTGCTTGGTTGTGATGTTTTGCTTGTATGGTGAGTGGAATGACGAAATTGTGTCAGTGCTGTGGTGCACATCGCAGTGCCCCGCTCCGCCATCAACATGACTCTACCTTCCCGTAATGCTTCCTCCGATGGTCAAATACGCTTCATATGGTTGATGCATGGTGCATTACATCAATTATACAAATACTACTACTCGAGAGTAGAGGAGCAACACAAGCTCCTCAGACGAGTCTGCAATCACAATTTGCTGCTGCACGGCCTGCCACCGCCCATTCGAACATGTGACAATTCTTGCACACATAGTAGTTTACAGAAGACCTAACAATTGGATACAAATGGTGGGGATATATGCAGCGCCGTCGCAGAACATCGAGAGCATCGTGTACTACTACTACTACTCTATTCTCATCAGATTGCTGCAAATGGCATCAAGCAGCCGAGCTGTGCTACTTCACTGACACTGCCATAACACACACGTGTACAACAGCAGCAGCAGCACACTTGCCTGATCTGCTGCTACAACAGTGGCTTTTCAAAGTCCGCTGCCAAGACGTCTACTTACTACATCAGCTGGATGCATGCACATCAGTAGTAGTAGTCGTAGCAGCAGCATATATCACCATCCGTTTATTGGTGCTTCAATCTCACATGAAAATGATTTCGGCTTCCTACTACTACTGGATTGTAATTGCAGTGCCCTCATTACTACAATATAGTACACACCTTCTTCACATTCGCTGCCGTCGCTTATATTGTGTATATGCACCATCCAATCATCATCATCATTAGCAACGGTGATGATGCTAATTCAGTCAATGCTTTACTGACTCCTGCTCTCTCTCACCACTGACACACCATTGGCGTTGTCTATATATACACACATCCACAGTTGGGTACATTGGAACCTAATGCTAGTTTCGAAGTTCTAATGTACTAGCATTTTACTGCTTACATCTCTATTTCAGCAAATATTTTCCTCACAATGTACAATCAATGTCTGCACTGCTATTACTAGTAAGAGGAGGAGGAGGAGATGACGGTGTATGCATGAAATATATATTACACCACCAGTAGCAATAGAAACATAGCCGTCGTTCCAACATTAATAAACAAAGGGAGCATTGTGCTATACATGGTGTTGGCGGTCACTCAAACAATAAATGGCGTGTTTGCTTATATTTTCAAAAATAAAAAACACGTAGTTGCTTTAGCAGTGGCAGGCGTGGTCAGCCACTTACTATACTTTTTTTGCTAAACGTCAATTATTGCTGGCAACACGAGAATGTACAGTCATTTATTACCGTTGCCACTTCATTAGTAGAATAAACAACAGCATATTAATGTATAATGTAAATCGAAATTATTGATTCTAGTTAATTTACATCGTTTGCATAATTTGCGTTCTATATGCATATAAGCAAGTTGATTTGTTCTCATACACATATGGCTACTACACATTGTTGGTAACAATCAGAACAAAATTTGTTATCGATTATCAATATGGCATGCATTTGCATTATAGCACATAATAAATTCTGCTGCTACAAATTGCTTTTTTGTGACCTATTTTTTAAAAACTGCTACAATGTTTACAATAAATTTCAGTGTGTGCTTGTTTATATTATCATTGTTTACATTCAAAATATGTTAGTTTTTATTGATTTATATAGCAGAAATGAATACATGACCGCAGATACATATTGTTGCAATTACCACCGCTTGGCTGTTGAGTGATGCGCATTCCCACCAACTATGAAGAATACGTCATCATAGGTAGCACCGTCAACAGCGTACTACATTGACTGCTGCTGCACTGGACTGCTGTTTTACTTTCACCGTAATGCTGATTGATGTTAAGCTCTTCTACATCTTTCGAAAAGATACTAGCTAAGCAGAACGAATTGGTGATCGTGCTGTACTCTGTTCTTATGTCTTCTGTTCTACTTATACTAATATTCCTCTTCGATTTACAACAAAACACAATTATTGAGGCATCTCGTGCAGCAGCAATTGATGATGGCGGACGGCTACTTGGCGAAGCAAATAATACCGATAATAAAGATTTGCTGCTGACATTTATGATTTTTAAACGATTAGACAGTTTGCGCCGCAAAAACGACTACGTAAAGGGCGTCGGGGCACTGCTTTCACTGTCGAGTTTCGATTCCCAGTTCCTAAGTTTAACCGTATTAGTATAGAGTCGGTCGATATTAGCCTTTTCCAATTCTAAAGCTCTCTCTATGGATTAAACGATATGTTCATTCTTTAGTGCACACTGACAGTTTACTGACGAATTCGCTTTTCTCGCTGTCAAAATATACCCTGTACGGTGAAATCTGTATTTTAATTCACAAATGGCTCTAAAGCTGCAGAATGCATACATTGGATTGTTCATAAAATCACCGACATTAGCAAATTACTTTAAGACATTTGATTTATATTTGCAGTATTCGGGTTTGGACCGAAAGAGAAGTTCACACCAATAAAAACGAGAATAAACTTCAAGTACCAGCTAATCTTGCTTGAGTTTCGTAGTTTCAGTCATGACCAGCTTTAGAAATGCGCACAATTAGTAATAACGGCTTGTGATATGCTGCGTGTTTGCGGCTTCGGCCCGTTTATTCCGCTGTCTTAACGGTTTATTACTACCTTGAAGAATCAATTTTTTATCAATGCCTGGATACTTTCATATTATTTCGAATACTACTAATGCAACCCGAACGTTAAAAGCGGGATTTATTTTTACTTATCAAAAGCGTACAGGCGCACGCTTACATGACCACTAACAAAAACAAAATAATATGTTCACAGATATTACGAATTTACAAAATAATATATTCACAGATATTACGAATTTACAAAATAATATGTTCATAGAGATTATAACAAAGAGGTATTAAAACTTTTGAACATCTACAAAGTTTGGTAGAAAAATCGATTACACGTACTTACCATATCACTTGGGAGGAATGGGGTATATCAAAGGAAGATTAAAGATTGTATTATATATGTGATAATTATGTCAATTTCAATGATAAACAATGAAATTTAAACGACAATGCCCGATAAATCCCCATCCTCCCCATGGTAATCGATTGATCGATCAAATCTTCTAAGAATTTTAAAAATTACTGTTTTTGAAATTAAATGTTCAATAACTTTATGTGGAAAATCTCAAATTACCAAAGCTTTGGATTATAGATCATTATAAATATGCAGATTGCAGTACTGCAATAAAAATTGTATGTTTATATTTGAGATTTTTCAAATTCAAATCATTTTTTTTCGAAAAAATGAAGAAAGTTGAATAACTTTTCGTTCATTTATTGAAAAACTTTACAATGATAGCAATTACACCGGAAATTCATGCAAATAATACAAATATATTTAAAAGTCATTCCGACTTCAATTCGCTTAAAATTTTAAAAAATTAAATATTTATTTTTTTTAATTTAAATATTTAAATTTGTGTTTGTTTCTCCAAAAAAATAAAAAATTTTGTCAGTTGAAAGAGTACTTACAATTTCGTTATTTTAGCACATTCTTATTTTGCTACGATAAAGTCAATATAACGGAAAAGATCCGCTACATCTAGTTATAATTGATTTTTTTGTATCTATTTTTTATAATACTCAAGTTTTTCTGAATCCAATTTTTACAAGTAGTTTTACCATTCAAATTAAGATAGCTTGAATTATAATTTAAATTTTAATGATGCTGATAGTTAGTTTGCCAGCGAAATATCAAATAAGTACGTTCCTTCTTGCTGTTCGTTGTTAATTTAAATGTTAAAATTACCGAAAACCTTTTATTAGCATTACCAAGGCCGGCATTGTTTTACTGTTTTTGTTGCTTTTGCGAGGGTTTGTTCGAATCGTCATTGAGGCCATTTCGTCTAAACTGTGATGCTGAGAGGAACAATGCTGTTTCACATTAGCTGATTACTTACGAAATCTGACCCGATGCAGTCGTGAATTAAGTCTTTGCCTGCAACAGGTTGAATGCATATTTTAAAATTACACCGTCAACGCAGTCCTTCGATCCTTTATCGCTCGATAATCAACAATTCAACTATGGTCTCCGATCCTTCCTCGTCGCCGCCTCACTCGCCTGGAGTCAACTCCCTCTCGACGTCCGCCGCGCTCCCTCCTTTATCACATTCAAACACCTCCTCCGTTCACACCTCGACACATGATTAACATTTTTGTTTTGTTGTGATCATGTGAGCGTGCGCTGGCACGCATTTGCCACGTTAAATAAATCTTTTTTTTATCAAGTGATTGAGATTATTTTCAATGATTTACCGTATAAGTCTAACCCCCTACAGCAGCTCTACAAATCAGTACATATTACAGCGGCAATCGCAATGACGGGATTTTCTCACACTGCATTCCCATGCGTCTGTTATAGGAATGCATTACTAACCTAACCAAGTAAAACCGCTCACCGGTCTCTTTCCTGTTGATCACGTTTTACTATAATAGTCTGCTGTTAATAATACAATGTCTCTACTACTATTAGATGTTGTTTCCGCTAAAAATAAGCGTACAAGACGGATGTGCGGGTTTTATTTTAGTAAATATTTGAAAAAGCTCTTTAACTAGCAATGTTTTTCAATTCTAAAAACCGTTTTCATCGTGCTCAAAGTGATTTTTGTCAATTATATCGTTATAATTGCTATTTGCCCGTTCAATTTGCTCAAGATTGTATTCTTTATTATCGATGCTGGATTTGTTCATAGTATTTGTAATTTCTAAACATAGATTTAGCGTCTGTTCCGCTCCATCTATTAGTTTGCCTAAATGCAGTGGGGAATGACACCCTGCTTCGAAAATCTGTTTCGCGTCGCTTGGCTTCAATGAAATTGCATTCCGGCATGCTTGTTGTAATTGAACGAATGTTGCTTTCGCTCTCCCGCATAATCGTCGTTTTGCTCGAGTGTTATCAAAAGTATGCACTCCTGACGATAACGGCGATATCGACATTGTACTGTTGAGGGATTTGCGGCCTAATCCAATACCAAACGACTGAATTTTGTTTGCTGTATACGTTCGTGTTCTTCTATAAATTATATTTGATCTTTTTGCTTTAATGAGGTTAAACATTCGCTGTATTGCGATTATGAAAAGGCAGTAGTCTCGAAAGTCTTAAATTGCCGCGTTTTTTCTTTTGTCAATTTTACGTGTTCATTAAACTGTTGAGCTGAACTTTATATTCGAAAATATTGCGTAATATAAGCGATATAATTTATAGATACATATTTTAGT